>JACEVL010000071.1:4827463-4844963 GCA_020284085.1 Aporrectodea caliginosa
GACAGACAGACAGACAGACAGACAGAGAGACGACCGAAACAAACAAGAGCTTCGTTCGATTGATATAGATGTAGGGAGAAGACAATAATGCAGTCGCCTATGCTGATGATCATCCGTCGACTTCCTTCGTTTTCTGTTCTCGTTGTCACTGACGGGGGCGGGGGGAGGGGCCTACAGCCGACGATAAAGCCCACCAGAAAGGCGCCATTAGCATTCTCATTTCCTCTGGAAAATAGCGAAGATTTGCGCTACTGTTGGCAATTGTCTCTCGTAGTCCCACATTGCAGGCAAGGAACGATCCGCTCGGAAGTCGTTGCTCGCAGAAAGTGACCGTTATTCAGACACTTTTCGATGTTATCGCTCGCAGACGACGACTGTGGCCGTGACGTCACGTCCTCGCCGTCAACAGGTGGCTAACCCCGATGGACTAAGACAATCTGTGAAGTAGATTCAGAGGTGATCAGAGCAGGAGACAGAGGAGAGAATGACTTTGTGTTATCGCATTAGTCAGATTAAATCCGAGTTAGCTCTGAGAATGAAGGCTCAACTGAAATTAATCCTTTGCTGACTACAGGTCAAATGTTAAATCGGATCCTGAAGAAATTTATCGGTCGACAGGGATTCATCAATCTCACAATCTGTCTTACCAGAATCAGCAACAGACCTCATCGAATTAGTAGAAATTCTCACTTGTCACTGAGTTGGCAGCTTACGAAAACTAATTCAACAGGAGCTCAATGAACTCGATCGTAGTCCCTTCAGTCCAGAAAACCTCTCAGACGAATCAGTATATACGCTGAAATTGGTTCAGAGTGAAATTTGACGAATACAACTTCTGATATTTGATGCCGTTTGATATAATTCAATCGGAAGTTTCTACAGCGCTATGGTTGTATAGTCTACCAGTTCCCTTAGGCAGCTCAGATGCTCATCTATTTGAAACGAGAGATGCGTTAGGTCTAGGGTTGCGCATTTTAACGATTAATTAATCAATTAAGCTTAATCGTTACAAATTTTAATCGATGAATTTCGGCTTGTTCGATTAAGTTTAGTTTTTATTTCATGATCATTATGTCGAGCGGCCCATTAGTAAACAATATAGCGAACGATGGTATTTGAAACGTTTGAGTTGAAAAGTTAACGATAAATTTGCATTTCGGGTAAACGCTGATGGACAAGTCGAAGATGGCGACAAAATTAACTGTTTTCATTGCAATAAAGAAGTACCTTACCGTGGTTCAAACACAGCACTGACGTATCACCATCAGCATGTGGAATGATTGAAGTTTATGTAGAAAGAAAGAAGTAACTGATTCAGTGGCTACATTTTAAACAGTTTTTCACACTTTACGTATAGCACAGGCCTATACCAAATTAATCGAATTTAATCGATTAATTGAAGTTAAATTTTGGAGATTAATCGATCAAATTTTTTAATTAGTACCAGCCCTAGTTAGGCCATGAGCCTACACGAGGACAGCGTCGTGAACTAAATTAAATGGGTTAATTTAGGGCCTCCAACTTGTAGGCGTAATCGTCGGAACCTCCGGAGCCCAGTGCCAGGATTTCAGGTTTGGGGGCTAAAGCTCCAAGTCCTTCTCTTTTGTCCCCTCCTCCCTGTGAGTTGCAGTGATTTCCCACTTTTGGGGGCTGAACCGCAGTTAGCTAAGCCCCCCCCCCCTATCCCCCTCTGGCGCCGCCACTGCAGGAGCCACAGGAAGACGACAGGAAGGAAATAGCAATATAAGAATGCACAGTTCGTGATATTATTTGGTGTTAACGCATTGTACACTTTATGATCAAATAAACGCAAGTTTATAGCATTTGGCCGGTGTTGAATTGACCACAAAATTACAATGCTATTGGTCCATTCGTAGAAGACCGGAAAATCAGCTACGTCCTGCTTGTTCCCACATAGCACGGCAATTGCCCGGACCTTCGTTCATTCGGTGGTTGACTCCGGCAGAATATCTAATTTACAAGTCGAATATCCTACAGCTGCTCTTGCTATATAAATGACTGGCTTTGGTCAACACTCTAACCAAGACTTAGATGTCAGGTATAGGCTGAACTCTTGAAAGTATTATTTATAGATCGACAGTCGTCGACTATAAATTGTCGGTTCAAAAATCAGCAGAAGAAGTAGCGTGCAGCCTGATGACTTCAAAGAAACCTCTTGATCATCTGATCGGCCTAATTGTCATTCATTTTACTACCAGCAGACAAGTTCATATCTAAGAACTCTCTGGCCTCACTATGGGGCTCTGCGGAGGAGCAGACATTAGTGGCCTATTAAGGTTACAAGGTCCTATGAAAGTAAAAAAAAACTAATTCTCTAAATTGTGTTTGTCGTCAACTTTTGAGTTTAGATATTGTATTGTATTTTCGTTTATTAATGAACTCTGGCTGTCATAACGCAGCTAGTTAGATCGCAAAAGACAACGAATCGACCAAAAGCAACATTTGAATACAGGAAATATACAGCCTTATAATAATAATTGACGAAATACATCGATCAATTAGAGGAGCATAACTCCACCAATACTATAAATTCCCTACAGCACAGGCTGTTAAATATATAGGCCTATGATTTAAATATCAACTTCGTACTGGGAAATAGAATGGTTCAGCAGATGGATTACCCCGTGCATACATGACAGATTAATTTTGTTATATACATGTATGTTAAATGTGTTTGCAGAAACTAATGCTAGCTAGTCTAATGCTATAGCTAGTGATGTATAGTCGAGCAGAATTATAAAGTTATCTAACTAGAATGGTAGTGTGTGTTTGATATTAGGCCTATCCTAGTGATGTTATCCTAGTCTGTTTGTGTTAACTACGTTAGTACTCTATGAAACGACTTTTTTGTAACGTAGGCTAATCCTGCAGTGACGGACGATCACTTGTGAACCTCTCTGACATAATTATGCTCAGTCGAACGAGCCCAGGCCAAGCACTTCATTCCATTTGAATGCACTACCTGGAGCCAGAAGCATTCGAAGGTGGATGATGTAATGGAAGAGGGAGACTGGGTTCTGAAAATGTCTAGATAATAGAACATTCTATGACCACTAGAAGCATTAGAATAGGTTAATGCTAATGGCACAAGCATTATGATACCCGGTAGCATTTAAACGAAAAATAGGCATATAATTTGCTGGTAGCCCTATAGTTGTATACCTAAGTGAATAGAATTATGTGGACGGGGACTGAAGACGAACAGGTACATGCAGCTGGTACATGAATCACAATCACAGCTGCTGTTCCCTACAGCAGCGCTGTAGCTGGGTGGAATCGCACAGCATATGTGCATCACAAAAATGGGCCTAACTACTGTATAGCAGGGAACGGAAGAGAAATGATAATAAAAGGACGGAAGATGTGGAACAGACTGGGACGTGAGGAAAAAGAGATTATTAAATAAGGACAAAATAGGCAAAAGGGGTTGGGACTGGGCAGGAACAGGAAAGAAACCAAAAAGGGGATAATTTGAAGTCCGGGTTCTTATACCACACGAACTGTGAGGTGAG
Organism: Aporrectodea caliginosa; assembly: GCA_020284085.1. NCBI lineage: Eukaryota > Metazoa > Annelida > Clitellata > Crassiclitellata > Lumbricidae > Aporrectodea > Aporrectodea caliginosa. The sequence continues at coordinate 4,830,997 of JACEVL010000071.1, forward strand.
AACTGTTGGAAATAATATTTGCCGATGTCAAGAACATTTGTTGCCATAAGATATCATTAAACTCTGGATCCATGCATCCAGTCGGGGTTCACTCTCAGAACGTGTCCAGATCGAGTCAAGGGACGTCATCGACAACGGCAGAGAAATCAGCTCGACTTGAGAAAAGACTGGAACGAGAAGTTGAGAACTGACCCAGACAGTCGACAGACGATACAGGGCTCCAGGTCTAGAAGTTAGATTGACAGTTTGAGGGTGTAGATCTAATCAGAAATGAAGTTTTAATAGTTGACTTTATGTAAGTATTTCATAATTAAAATGTGCGCTATTATACAAAAGAGACATACTGTGCGTTACTGGTTTGAATGACTGAAAAGAACTTAAACGAACATCTCCAAAGAGACGCAAGGAAAACCACACCGCTGATAATGTCACGTGACAGTGGCAATTCGTTGCCGATCTTTGTAATACGTGATGACTGATGAAGGTTGTCCACTTGATGCTCTTGCCGTATTCCTTAAGTAACAGGACATTGCCTTTGCCGACTTATGTTCATAGAGGCCCGTGATAATACTGATAAATAAGCGATTACTTTACGCTACCTCTTATAAACAACAAACAGAATAGAGATAACGAGGCAAAGACTAAGGCACAGAGTTAAAAATATACAGAGACAGCTGACAGACAGACCAACCGGGCAGACAAACAGAGACAGACAAACAGAGACAGACAAACAGAGACAGACAAACAGAGACAGACAAACAGAGACAGACAAACAGAGACAGACAAACAGAGACAGACAAACAGAGACAGACATACAGAGACCAGACAGAAGAAGAAGCAGCAGATAAGGCGTGAGAAAGAAATAGGAAGACAAATGAAATGGGGAATGGGTTTCTCAAGGCGTGCAAAAGAAGTTGCTGTTCTAAGTTCTTCGAAGAACTTCTATGCATAGCCTAAATGATTACGACATATATGGTGACATTCATGGCGCCCTTGTTGACCATTTCCTGAAGACGAATAAGCGGCCAATGCAGCTGTCATGAGATCTTTCCACGTTCTTCGACTGCTGCTGCTGCTGCTGCTGCTGCTGCTCCGCTCATAAGACGATGATGACGAAGAGGACGAGAAGGTGCCTCTCATAAATCCGACCACGGATGCTGCATTCGGGACAACTGCGCGCTACATAAATGTCAGAGAAACGGCGCTATATCAATCGATGTCGTTGCGTTGAATCGAGTCATTCGCTGCGTCTGCGATTGACCGTAACGACAGACATTCGCAGAAACATCTCTGCAGCTGACGATGCTGGCGATGCTGCAGTATGTTGCTGATGGTGCTGGTGATGGTGCTGATGGTGATGGTGCTGGTGCTACTGCTGGTGCTTGTGCTGTTGCTGATGGTGATGGTACTGGTGCTACTGCTGGTGCTGGTGCTGTTGTTGTGCTGGTGCTACTTTTGCACCATATCAGGTCCTACATATTACCTGCAAATTAGCATCCGTCAGCAACGATAAACTATTTCCTAAAATGCGACAACAATATTTTCTCGCACTCCATCAATTCCATAATTATGGAAGAAACTATATAAAAATATGCTGTACAAATGTGCCGATGTATTGCAAGTTAATTACTTAGAATCTTCGTACATTATTATACGGAAAGCAGTCAATTTCACTGTTGTAATACATTGCTTAATTAACATTGTTCAGAATTGGTTTCATTTTGCTGAAACGCAGACCTAGCTATAGGCCCTACAGTCTACATACGAAGAAAACCAAGAATGCGTATTACGTTTGCGTATGCGCAGGCTATAATGATATCCTTGGTGTTCAGTCGTATGCTGCCCGTTTAGCTCTGCGTTCCAGCAGAGCGAACGATGTTAAGCAATGTGTCACTACATTAAACTTAATAGCTTTCCATAAACAATAATATATAAAGTTTATATTACCTCTACTTTTTGCACGTTGAATGCGTTAAAAAAGCAAGGGGCAAGTAGACCTACTTTGTAACGGCATTACTTTTTCGCAAAAGAACCAAATAAGTTCTTCCTAATGTCACTCATATCTTGTGTTCTATCAATAATGACTGAAAATATTTGCGACCTACGAATAGCGTCACACAAGATGCTTATAACTGCATGAGCCTGACGCTGCAATATATTTCGTTTTGAATATCATGTGATTTCATGTTGTTTGTTTAGCCAAGCATTGTGTTAGGGGTCGTCCATTAATTATGTCAACAAAATAGGGGGGAGGGGGTTTGGAAAAGTTTGACAGTTGTTGACAAGGGGAAGGGGGGTTCGGTAAAAGTTGACGTCAACAAATTTTTTCCAGTGAATCAACACAGACCCTTCAAAATGGTAGCGAAAACATTAAGTAATGCTAAAAATGTATAAAGTGCTTAATGTTTAATACTAATAAAAAGCTGGTAATAAACTAAACTCATATATTTTGAAATTCGAGATTGCAGTTTTGAGTGTAAAACAATTTGAAAAAATGATTCTACATTGTGTTTCTTTTTTGTAGGGGGGCAGGGGTTCTGGGATTGTTGACATAATTTTTTAGGGGTCCGTCAATGTTTGACAGTTGTTGACAAGGGGGAGGGGGTCAAAAATTGCCTAAAATTTGTTGACATAATTAATGGACGACCCCTTAGTGATGGTTGATCATCACATCACAATAACAGCAGTTGCCTAAAATTTCCTTCGTCACCATCATCCCCGCGAATGGCAAAGTTCTTGACGCCACAGAAATCTGAATGTCGTAAACAGCATGTGGAGACACTTAGCAGCCATGTCCTGATCGCGAGGAACCTGACGCTAATCGTGGATTCAAGAGCAAAGCGGATTTCTGATGCAGCTGCATTGTTGCATGTCGATGTGCTGCTGAACTTCCATGTGCTTTGAATTTTTAAAGTGCTTTTCCAATTTTTTTATTCATGGAGGGTTCAAGATAATAATAGCGAGCATAAAACAGCGATGGTCAGAAACGCGATCACAAAATAGCGACGCACAATTTCACGCCTGTAAAAAAATAGCGATCATCAAAACAACCATTAAATTAGAAGGTTTATTTCAAAGGAAAAATCTTATTTCATTAATGTTCGGTAATTTATAATCTTAACGTTCTTTATTATGTACGCATAATAGCAAATCGTTTCATCGTTTTATAAACATGGTATTTTAATACCAATGTCTAGGATAACTGTCATCAATCCAACTTCTATTTACGCAAACATTATTTTCATCAATCAAACTTCTAGTTTCAGAAGAAACTATTTTCATCAATCCAACTTCTATTTAAGCAAGAATTACAATGGGCGAATAACTTAGAACGCTAAAACGATAAATATAAATTATATAAACGGAGTGATAATAAACAAATCTAATTAATTCTTGTAAGTTGTTGGTGGCAACGTGTTGACGTGTCAGCTGCCCTGTATCAGTGGTTAAGTTTCCACTTGGCAATTATTTTTATAAAAATAACAATAAAAAAATTCTTTAAAAATTGGAAGGGGACAACTGCATACTGTGTCCCCACTATTAAAGGTGGGGACAAGTTCCTCTCGTACCTCGGGATCGCCGCTCCTACGTATTGTAATGGCAATATCGCAGGTGTGACAAAAGCACGTGACACCAAAAGATAGAGCCTACTTAGGCCTACTAAGCATTTAAATTGATAATGGTAAGCTGTCCCTGCAGAAAGGAACGAATAGCATTAGATTATCAGAATAGATATAAGAGTGAGTTCAACTGGTCCGACAGAGGTCTTCGTCCAGATGCACACCAAGTCTCGCAATAATTTTTTATTGCTGATTCGGTTCACGGAATTGAGACTTCATCATTATGTCACGTGTGTGTGTGCGCGTGTGCGTGCGTGTGCGCGTGTGTGTGTGTGACTGTGTGTGTGTGTGTGTGTGTGTGTGTGTGTGTGTGTGTGTGTGTGTGTGTGTGTGTGTGTGTGTGTGTGTGTGTGTGTGTGTGTGTGTATATGAACCATTCACATTGTGTTACGTGTGTGTATATAATTATAAAATATCATAACTGTGTCAGTATAATTTTCATGAAGCTTCCTAAGACTGGCATGAATCTTTGAAAAGTATAAGAACAATAGGCCTAAGCATGATATTGCTGGAAGCTATTAAATATTCTTCCTCAACACCTGTCTTAATGTTCTCAGAGGCACAGCTGTATCTAATTGAAAGTCGAGTCAGCTGCGCCTGCAATTATAAATTTAGTGCAAATAAATGCACATTGGAAATGATGGTCTGCATTTATGCCAACAGTGGTTACAGTCTTCACTGCGGACATTATGATCTTGTCTAAGCCCATAGAACAGTCCTCTGCAGGTGCAACGTTTATGGGTGGGTGATTAGCGATGTCGACTGAACTGCAAATAATTATTATTTCTTTTCTATTGAGTCCTTTACTCGACTGGTCTTCAGGACAGGTCGTCTGCAAACTGTAGTCCAAGGCACTGCCTCCGCAGTTTATCCATTTCTTTCAATTTGCACCAGTCTTCATACAGTCGACATTACCGAGACCTTCCTAACCAGCTAATAAGCAAAACCGCAATATTCGCCTACTTATGCTGGTGCGTGTCATTTATCAACCAGTGGCGTTTGAGTTTCCGTACATATTTCCGCTTCTGTCTTCCTCTTTATGTCTGTGTGTCTCTGTACATATGTCGCTCACCTACGTTGTCCGCGGTTGTTGGTCTCCCTGAATATAGATGGTCTGAATATGCGATCACGCTCCGTCCTATAGAGAAATTACTAAAGAACTGTTTCTGTCATGGAAGATCGCATCATCGCTCATCAGCATTATATTAGGCCTATGAAAGTCATGTGAATTGGACGATTATGTCCTGACACAGTCAATATTATTAATGATATTTTATTTTGTAGGGTAAAATCTATATGGTGTAGAAACTATTTTAAAAGAAGGAGGGTACGTCTCTGGGATGGTAAGTCTTCGCAGATGTCTGGCTCCTCAAACGTACTCCGAAAAGTTATCGCGTTGAAACGTTGTAGCAATACGTTCGAAAGAAAGTCTCCATTGTGTTTCCAGAAATTATGGCAGAGAGCGATCCAGGCTAGCCATGAACTTCAATCCTGGCCATTGAACGGACCAAGTGTCTCAAAGGCTAGAGCGACAAACTTGTAAAAGGCTGGCTTTCTTTCTTTCATCCATGGATGCCATGAAAATTCCTCTGGGTTGCCAGCTCCACTGCTGCATCTGTAGTTTCGGTGGTTTCAGGTATAGATATGAATCAGTCTGCGATAATCACATTCCAGGCGAGAGTCCTGCTCTCCTCCATGCCAGGGTATGAGAGTCGCACCTTCTGAGCCATTCAGTCTGTGGTATAGGCCTACCCTGGCTGAATCATAGGGGTTTGTGCCGTTATGATTGCTTGTGATCTGGGTAAGAACTGCACAATTAGCATATCAGCGGTCCAGCAGAGTCCTGACCTGTGAGTCTTCAGGTACTTGTGGAGGATTGGAGGCACCGAGTACCTACAGCCGAAGCCAAAAAGGCGGGAAGTGCAAGCGAGGTTACTCGGCGGAATGCCCGAACCTCCTGCCTTGAATGGTAGAGAGGTTCTAGCCAAAGAGTGTCAGAGAGGGACACATTGAGTATTGATTCTAGCTCCATGACATGATAGTAAATCAAAAATTTTAAAGTAGGGGTGGTCCAGGCAAGATAAGCACTTTAACGTGTGCAAGAGATTCGCGTGACAGAGGGAACTTCTTTAGAGGATGAGTGTATCATGTCTAGCTATACCCTCCAGCCTTATGAGTGCCAATGACAGTTTATGACATTGGAACTTATTATTATTATTATTATTTTATTATTATTTTATTATTATTATTTTATTATTAGCCTACTGTTATTATTATCTTCCGGTATAGTACTTGGGAATAATGAATTACCGATCATGATTATGTATTTATATTCGTTTAATGATATCTTCAACTGTCAGACCGCAGCTATAGTTAGTTCAGTGAGTCGATTGCTTTGTGTTGCCAATACGTCTGATGTTGATATTATTGATATTATTTGTTTAGAAAAAGTTTCTTTTGCTAGTTGATAGATGGCTGTATCGAATAAACCTTAGTGCTTCGTTTATTTTTTATCTAGATAACTGAAGATGAAGCAGAATTTCAGGCTGAAAATTGATTTCTAGTATCGTCGATATTCCAGATGATCAGGTCGCCCTGTGCTTAACATCCACTTCCTTGGCACAGAGCAAATCTGTCTAAACCCGGAGTAGCCTATAGTGAACCAAATGGACGGTTCGTAGGCTTATATATATATATCCAATATATATATATTATATATATATATATATTCATTCATTTCAGATATTTATATAGCGCCCCTTCAAGATTTCTACTCAGAGGCGCTCCCGACTACAGCGCGGACACTGAATCGGAGTTTCACGCCGAAGCGCATGAGCAATTGCGAGTGAAGGACTTGCCCAGGGTCCCTACGCGGCGGCTTGCAAGCAACGAGGCTTGCAAGGCACCGAACATACCCCTACATCACCGCGCCCCACAAATATATATAAATATATATATATATATATATATAAGCTTATATATACAGTGGTGTGCAAAAGTCTGGCACCACCCGAAAATTTCCGCGTTTTTCGACTTTCCGACCTTATACTTTAATTTATCCATTTACCCAATACATTTTTCTGTGTAGGCTACCACCAAATAAGGGACACACTTGACCCACACCTATGTGAGGAGGTTTCCTGGAGAGGAATTCAAGCCTGAGTGCCTCAATCTCACTGTGAAGCATCCTTTGAAGATAATTGTCTTTGGTTGCATGGCTGCCTGCAGTGGCGTCGGACGTCTGCACATCGTCGACGGAATGGTTAACGGAATCAAGTACATCTCAATACTGCAGAAGTGCATGGTGCCATCAGCACAGAAGCTGTTTCTAGGCCAGTTCCTATTCCAAGACGACAACGCGCCTTGCCATCGCTCCAAACTGGTGATCAACTGGAAGCGTCAGAACAAGATAGAGTCAATCGACTGACCTGCCCAATCTCGATCCAGATCTGAATCCGATCGAGAACTTGTGGCACAAGGTGGTCTTGATCCAAGAGACACCCAACTTGAGTTAATTGAGTCACTCGTTGCAGCCTGGAACCGCGTTGTTACCTATGAACACCTCATCAAGACTGGGTCACTCAATGCCGACAAGGTGCAGACAGGCGATCAAGAAGAAAGGGTGACCCACCAAATACTGAGGCATCACTGTCACACGAAAAGGCCATCTAAATGACTATGAAGGAAAACACGTGCCCTGTTTTAAAGCATACTAATTATTTTACACCATTGGCCCTGCAGGGAAGTATATAAATTACGATTTACAGGAAAAACGATTGATATGGCAACTTAACAAACAAAATCAGAAAATTAAGGCCACACTCAGAAAATAAAGGCCAAACGAGAATTCTAATAGCCAAATGTGCCCTTAAATTGTGGTACAGTGTAGGCCTACACAGAAAAATGAATTGGGTAAATGAATACGTTAAAGTATAACGTCGGAAAGTCGAAGAAACGCGAAATTTTCAGGAGGTGACAGACTTTTGCACGCCACTGTGTATATATATTAGTATAAATATAAAATATTTCATTTGCTTTATCTTCATGCAACGTTAAGTCTCGGCCTCATTATTTTCCAATTCTGTCTCGTACTTGTCATCTCACTGACAGAAGCAGTTCCAACTTGAGCCAGGTTTCTTCAGTGCTTTTCCACAAAGCCTAAATGAAAGAGATTGCCTATTTAGACACAGTGAAGACACACAATTATGTATTTAATCTATTCCGAGAACTTCTATGGTATCATCGTAATAATATTCAAGGCAGAGTCGTTGCTAAGCAAAATCTCGGTGTGCAATGTACATGCCAACATTCAGACCGGCTCCCATCGAAAAATCTGGCAGAAACGGAAACAGCTGATGGAGAAACTGAACCCAGGAAGAATTGAGTTTAGTATCGATCTCAAGGCCAACATAGAGTGGCATAGACTCATGTCTATTTAGTCAGCTTGACTTTAGTTAGTTTGATATTTGTCGAGCTCTGATTCTACAGCCCATGCAGACACTACGATCAAGATTTGTGCACTATGGTGCCGCTTGGTACAGTGATGACCTCTGCGTTCTCAAGTAAGCAACCAACGTCTCTGAATAAAAGCATGATGCAAATTAGCTCTGATTTGCAACGCTTTCAAACAGATTGATTCATTTAAAAGGCATTCCAAATTGGAGTCAAACATAAATTTTCATGCAATGATATCAACGGTCTTATGGTAGGCCTACATTAAGATATGACATTCGCTCAATGTATCTAAATGTCCAATGCCTTAACTCATAAAATCATTAAAATGCCAAGCTATGGTGGCGTTGCAATCGACAAAGCTTTAGGTTCAGCCAGCGACGTCTTATTATTTATAGGGATCCAATGAACCTGCCTATAAATTATCATCTGACAACGATCTTTATCAGATCATCCGCTGGTTGGCGCAGTCGCTTTGTTTGTTTTGTTGACCACTACACAGACAAGTTACAGTGAAAAGATAGTTTCCCGTCTCAGTGTGCTCTAAGATCTCTAATGACATCAGCATAAATTTAACCTATTAAGCATTCTGCAAACGTGCATTATGCAAATGTGCGTACCGATCAACTTTAACTTCATAGCGACTATTAAACCACGATGCTCAAGTGCTCATGGTTTTGTTCGTGGCACAGTAACCGATTATATCAGGTTGAAACGAGATAGCTTACGATTGTAATAACGATGACCTAGCTGTGACATAGATTGTCTACGCCAGTTGCAACACTTAGCGTATACCTCTACAGGTAGTTTAGCTGGCGTTGTCTCTTTCCCGTCTGACAACATCGGCCGTGTTTCTTGGTTGACTCGCCTATAATTATTACAGAATGCCTGTAGCCTAATAATTAATATATAGCTTTTAAGCTTAGTCGAACTTGGCTGAGAAGGCCTTACGTACGATAAGTGTTGTTGAAAATATTGACACTGGACACATGGTAGTAAATAGATTAAAATAATATTGAAAACATAAGTCAATCCTGTACAACGATTATAGCAAATCCTATCTACCTATAGTGGCGTATTTAATCTACAATAAATAGATTGTTATGAGGCTTATCTGATTCCCCATTACAAGTGCACGTGGATCCCATGTCGAAGTTATCGTAGAAGAATTCTTGGATTGGTCTCACGTAGTCGTAGATACTCGAGGTTCAATCGCTGGTCTCGAATACGTACATCACTTCTCCGTCTTTGAAAGTCAAGGTAGCGTAGAAATATCCGAATCCACACGTAGGAAGATAATCTCACGCTTTAAATTCCTCACAACTAACCGTCCACTTGGCTCGCAGTTGGCTCCGAATGACGATCGCTCCCAAACAACCTCGCAACAGTAATTCCAGTTGAATGTTAGTCTTTCCAAGCTTACGCCGGGAACGACTGACTTAGCAATCCCACTGTTTTACTCCGTTACACATCCACTTTCTCTCAACAGTAACTACAGCAGAATGACAGTCTTTCCTAACTTACGCAGGAACGATTGACTTCGAATCTCGCCGTCTTACTTCATCGAATAATGTCGTGGCAACGCTTCACTACCACCGACGCTCGCAAGATTAAAGTTCGCTCGAACTCCACTTCGATCGAAACACTTTAAATCCTGGATTCACCGTGATCACTCCTAATAAAGTCGATCCACGTATAACTCCACAACTCAAACGATGCTGCTGTTTCCTTCCTTTCTCGGCAATTCTTTTTACCACTCTCTTCACTTGAACTTACAACATCTCAACTGTCATTACCGGTCTTTAACCGTCCCTGTGCTTCTATCCACCTAGCGTCATTGGTCGCTTAGCAACATAGCACATCACGTGACATTTAAATTACGTTTAAAAGCCTCTTACCTAGTCTAATATTATATTTATGCATCGCCACTACATCTTTTATATATCGCCACTGTAATTGACTAGCTTATACTAGTATTATATTAATTAATTAGTTAAACATGGCATTTGATAAGATTTAATCGCTACAATGCCAAACAGTCGTGCATAATTCAAACGACGACATTAAGTAAACAATACTTCGCGGAGTGATTCGAAATGGCACAACGTGAAAGCGAAGCTTTCCAATAAGTGGCGATGTAACTGTTGCGCAGCTCAAACGATACATAACAGGGTAGCCTGCTGGGAACTGTCACATAAGCACATGCAGGATTTGGTTGCACGTTGAACGAGTTTGAGTGAAATTCAGATAATCTTGTACAGAATGCCATGTCTAGATACTACCTCGATTCGTTTCTGGTGCCTCGAACGAAGAGCGATGGGTTAATGGCTGGTTAATTGTCGTTGGGTATCACACTCTCATAAACATCATCATTAGGTGGCTTTGTATCTAACAATTAGTGCCTTTCAATGCCGCGTGCAATGTTGATCGTCGCAATGCAGATTTTGCCATTAGATTTTCCCTCTTTAAAGCAGTGATATCAAATAGAACATGGTCCGACTTAATTGTTCGATAATTCCCATCCTGTTTGCATGACTATGGAAACATTGCGACATTAAGACGGCGACTGATAAATCTGATAATCTGACTCTCTGCTCTATCTCACAGAACGACCTACCATGCCTAATCTTACTTTAATCATCGTCATTGCCACCACCACCACCGTCAGTCCGTCGTCGTCGTCGTCATCATCATCATCATCATCATCATCATCATCATCATCATCATCATCATCATAATCATCATCATCATCATCATCATCATCATCATCATCATCATCACCAATATCACATTTGTTCCAGACGCTAGGATTTTGACGGCTACAAATGAGAACGAAGGAAATCTTGCGAAAATTTGACATAGAGCTAGGCCTATAATATTATATTGCTTTCTCATGCTTAGTTCAAGCCTTGTTATATCTTCTTATCTTCTTATATTTTTTTCTATCCGGCGTAGTTTTGATCTTACTTTGTGTTCTTTCTTTCGTTGTGCATTGTACGGCATTTGATCAGTTAGCAATCCTCCCACGATACCAAACAATGGCGGTCTTTGCTGAATGACTTTGACGACCATAGTTGTCTGTATATCAAGGCCTGTTGGATTTCCACATTTCTAACTTTTTGTACCTTTGATATTCATGCAAATTTACGTTGCTAACTCAATCCTACCTCGGACATCATATTCTCATCTGGCTTTCCCATTGCCCAACATTCTGATCCAAATCGGAAACTGATTTCTATTATCGTCTTATGTAGCCTATTCTTGCTGTTGTTGTTTTGGTCGTTTCCTTCATCCAATTAATTGTCAGGTCCTCTGCATGTCTTTTTCTCTATTACCATCTGTGTTTACTCGATTCCGAGATGACGAATTGGTCCATCTGCTCCATTGGCTCTACTTGGATGCTAATATATTTATTGGTATTACTGATCTTTCGATAACCATACTTTTGTCTCACCGTAGCTTAGCTTAGCTAGCCTACATTCCCTTGCCTCCCTTCTATTCGCCTTACCTAACCTTACCTTAATTGTTTTGTCCTACATCCTCTTATTTTATCTGTCAGTAGCAGCATAATAAACTAATTGCATCATTTGGCGTCAGTTGCGCTTGAGACAATTGAGACATGCCTCTGGATTTATTTAGGCTCAAAGACGGAGGGGGGCCTTGGTCTCCCTTTCACGGGGCAGGGTTTCTGAGAACAATAACCACCAGTACCTTCTGCACCAAGACGTGACAGACTGCAATGCATTGCATCGCCTCCTATCAACTGACCCGTCTATCGTTTATTGTCGATCCTCGCCAAGCAGGAAGCCTGGAAGATAAACGTTGGTTGGTGTAGGAGTCTGCAGTCTGATGAAATATTATTCGTTTTAAACGAGTCTCTGAACATGGAGCATTAGTGCGTTTCTGGTCGAGAGCTGCAGTGCTTAACTGTAATAACTTTGGCTGGATATACAGAAGACAAGTGAGGGAGGAAAACAGAGAAGAACGGATGGAAGAAGGGTTAGAAGGATGGAGGAGGATGGGATAACGAAATGGAAAACGAGATGGAAGGATGCAGGAAAGAGAGAAGAACGGAACAGAGAAGGGACGCAAAGATGGATTAAGGAAAAAGAGATGAACTAATAGAAAAGGGAATGGAAGGATGGATAAACGGATGGAAAAAGAGATTGAAAGATGGATGAAGGAGGGACGAATGGATGGAAGAAGGAATGGAAGGATGGAGGAAGGGAGGATGAAAGAAAGGTGGATGGAAAGAGAGATTGAAGAATGGACGATGGAAGGAGGGACGAACTGATACAAAAAGATGGAAGTGAGGAAGGGAGGAAAGAGGAGAGACGGATGGAGATAAGCACTCAAGGTTATAAAGGAAATAAGGCACAAGATAGATGGAAGAAGGGACGCAATAATGAAGGAAGGAAGTAGAGACAAAGGGATGGGAAGAGGTGGAAGGATAGAGGAATGGAGGAGGAAGGACTGGTCGTACAAGGGACGCAGCATGGTGGAAAAGGAGGAAAGACGGATGGAACGATAGAAGAAGAGAGTAGGAAGAGCTGATGGAAGGAACAGAAAATGGAGAAAGGGAGAAGTGAGGAACGGATGAAAAGGACGCATGTATTGAGGGAGAATGGAGAAACGGATGGAAGAAGGGACGCAAGAATGGAGGAAGTATAGCACCGACGGAATGGACAGAAGAATGGAGAAAGGAAATAGGGAAGGATGGGCAGATTGTCAGAGGGACGGAAGAAGGAAGAGAACGATGGGGAGGGGCTGAAGAGCAGTCGGAGTAATGGCGTTGGACGGTTGGGGTCGAAAGAGTTTTTCAATCATCTGCTTAGCAAAACACAGGACTCTAATATGACATTCTAGATGGCTTTGCCAACGAAAGTAATTACACACGATGAAACAATATGAATACATGCAGCGCACATTTGCATCACTCTGAAACTTATTTCTAGCGACCGCAGACATCATTGGAACCAAAGTGTCAGACACATCTGTAATATGTTGTCTGACAGCTATCACTGTTAGTCAGTCCTTAGGCAATAAAAACCTTTACGTTTGGCAGAATATACAGCTGATACAGTTTAGGCCTACTGTTACTGTCAATCCGGAAAAGCCAATAAACGGTCCACTTATCGCAGCTACTATGAGCGCGGTTAATGTTCTCTTCATGATGGCATAGAGTTTGAAGAACGGTAGACCTACGTTCGTTGGTAGCTGGCTGATGCAAAGACGACCAATTCGAAGCATAGGCCTAATAATGTCTGATATAAGAAGAATCTCGCTGAAAATGAAGTCTTGAGATTCTTGGCTAGTGGTGCATGGTATGTTAATTGGTGGAATATTGACCACCAAATCTGTAGTGTAGAATCGACTCCAAGTCTACCCGACCATTAAGAGATATTCTCATGCGAATCTAGCAAGAACGTGGAACTTTAACTGGTTTTAATTAAAAAAATAGTTCAACAGTTCAACTTCTTCAAGGCCTGACGTACATCATTTCTGAAAACAAACTTGACTAATATGATCTTGAACTCGCACTAATCTTGATCTGGAACCGATTTTACATCCGCATAACAATTTTGTTTCGGCTAAGCGCCTATGAATAAGCCACTTCCCTCGACTTCGCTTTTTGGGCGCTGTTAATATCTCGAAATTACGATATACCTCTAAACGCCGTCACGTAATTATGCCCTACGACCAGTGGCGTAACGATGGGGCAGGGGAGGGGCGGCCGCCCCCGGGCGCAGGGCAGGGGGCGCAAATTTAGACTTCTGACAATTTGTGTGTGAAAGAAATGAGGCACGAATAGTTAAAAAGTAACTATTATACATTGAGTCTTGCACGGGGGGGGCGCAAAATCGCAAAATGATCGAGAGGCTTCTGACAATTTCT
>JACEVL010000071.1:4849963-4867463 GCA_020284085.1 Aporrectodea caliginosa
GTCGCCACCGAAAAACTCTTGATGCTGTACGAAAACCATCGAATGAATTTCCGCCCCCCCCATCTCCTCCGATTGCAGTTGAGCTACAGCAGCAGAGCATAAGACCAACTGACCATCATAAATAGAGGCTGGCATTGCAGATGCGCAGTCGCTGCAGAATCTGCGCAGCTGCGGTTGAGGTTGCAGCAGCAGGAGGTCAATACGACGACGACGATCGCGTTGTCTATGAAATTACGACGGAGGACGAAGACAACGCAGCAGACACTATAGCCTAACGGTCGTCGACGACACCACCGTCGAATGGAAACTTTTCCCGGTGGGATGAAGGAGGAGGAGGAGGAGGACCTGAATGATCGACGTAGCAATGTGAGTCAGTTAGATCTCTGTCTCTTCAGACCTCTATAATAATAATTATAGTCAACCTATTTTTTACTCCGTTATTATATAACGAACGAACGCACAAAAAAAGAGCGTTACGATTACACTTATCGTTCAGTTCTCTCCTTAAACAACTTTCTTCTTAAACTATTTGAATTTCGCAAGAGATTTCCAAAAATATCTTTTAGGGCTGCGGAAGTCAACGATTTATTAATAGATAAATCGTTAATTAATTTTAACGATTACATTTATTTTTAACAATTAATCGAAGATCGCTTGTTATATTCGCCTTTGTGGTCAAAACTGTTCTCTGTATGCCTACCACTTCAGTTCCATGTGAGCAACTTTTTTGCTCAGCCGGTTATATTGTCAAAAACATGTTGCTCACTATAAAACCTATAAGTGTTAACAAGCTGGTTTCTTTGCGTAATTGGCTGAAGGAAGACATTTGAACTGAAAAACGTAAACAAGACTAATAAGATGAACAAATAACTACTAAGTATCTACTAACTAGCAATGAATATTAATAATACTATTAAAAGATAAACAATGAATAATGTTAATTTTGTATGTGTCATTACCATAGAACGAGAATTCGTGACTTGAGGCTTTAATATTCGTAAATATTCGTGAATATTAAGGCATTTTTAATATTCGTAAATATTCGTAAGTATTCGTTGATGACGTCACTGTTTCCGTTTTGTCTACGAAGATAAACTAGACTATTTCACTCTCGAATGTGAATGCATGATCGGCCCGCATCGCCTATTGAGACTTTGAACAATAACCTAAGTGAAGTTACTGATATAAGATGAGTAACTGTAACATGAAACTTCCTAGTTTTGGCACTAACTTTTTTGCAATTAGCCTAATCTCGAATTTTGAGGAATTAAGAGTGAACAGAAATTATAAAAAAAACTTAATATTCCTTGGGCAGTTTAAACATTCGTCAATATTCGTCAATTTCTACAAATCTTAATATTCGTAATATGCGCATACTCGTTCTTTGGTCATTGCTTATTAGGGAATACATTTAATCACAATTAACTATTAATTAATCGTTAATTCTTAATTGTTAACTATTAAACAAAATTTAATCGTAAACAGTGTTGTCAGTGCATCTTGAATTATAGCCATGGCAGATGGCGCAGTTAATTGTGGTGAAGAATTCAGTGTAAAGCACTTGCCAATGGTTCAAGGCATTTCATGTGATGAATAATAATGACCTAATAATGAATTATAAAGATTTGAAATGGTCTGAAACATGATCCAATTGAGTAGGCTACAACACAGAGCTGCAATTCTGAGTCGTTTTCAGGATTTCTCGTCGATTTAAACCATCGTTCTGTGGCGATCCTGGATCGGCCACGAGTTACGCGTACTTACCTATTAATGAGCTTGGTAATCCTGCTTAAGGTTGATACGCGCCCGATTTCTAAATATAGCCTAAAATTATCGATTTCCATGAGGTAATGAACCAATTTTAGTTCTTGGAGTCACCTCGTGACAAAATGGCCTCCGCTGATTGGTTAGTGGATATCACCCGACTCTTTTGAGAGGGAGAAGACCGAAAGTTGTCGATGGTGTTGGTTGATTTGCTAATTTCAAGAGAGAAATTTTGGATTTAATCGTGGAAAATTCGAAGTGTCTCTTCGATTTGTTTGTCCATTTGTGGTCAATCATTTGGTGATTGGGCCGGGAAGTTATTATCGTGAAATTAATTCGTCTTCTATCGAAAACTTGATATTTTTGTCTCCGAGTGTCTGGATCGGTGATGACCTCAACAGTTCTTGGCGCAGTGGAAATTTTCCAGGGGAGATATCTAATTAAAAGAGGGAAGTAAACCTTTGCTAATTTGTGAAATTGATCTCCAGTTAGACGTTAAGGGTTGATCGTACATAGTATAAATTAGACTGCTCGTGCGATAAATTAGACTACAAAAATAAATCAAACTAAGTTGATAGACTTCATTGATCTCGATAATTTAGAGAACACTCGTCGATAATTACAACTTATACGTGGCGTTTGGAAGATAAGACAAGAGTCTGTAATTGTAATTTAGTTACAACGATCTGACAACTTCTTTAGTTGAATTTTATTGACACAATAAATATTTTCAAACATGTCTGAAGACTCGTTAGGCGATTCCAATGCTCAGAATACCTCTCAAGACGAATCTGAAATAGAAGAACAAGATAAGGGTGAATCACAGGAAACTTTAATCCGTGGAAATTCCATAGAGAATGTTAACAGATCAACGCCTAATCCAATTAATTTTGAAGATGTTTTAAATCAACTTCTACAGCGTCAGGAGAGTTTCTTGAGTAGTTTTACTAACCGGCAACAGCAAGTTGAGGAGTCATTGGATAGGTTCATAAAATATCAAACAGATAGTAATGAACAATTCCGGAAAGAGGTGCAAAGAAATGATCATTTCGAGAACAAACTAGATGAATTAAGATCTCACCTAAAGAAGAATCAAACTGTCGGTGGAGATGAGGACCCCGCTATTATTTATAATACCGCCTCAGATCGAGAAGCAGGGGACATAGCCGCGGCCCCATCCTTGGTGAAGTTGAGAGACTCTGGTGGTTTTAGTTTAGAAAGACCTTCCTTGGATTTGAACTCAGGACTTTATCTTGGGACCCTGACCGATGAATCTTCCCGACAGTGCGCGCGTTCGCTAGAGGGCGCCACGCACGCTTCAATTGGTACCAGAAGTGGGGTAGGAAATAAAGAATATCGGGTACTGAATAATAAAGGATATGAGGTCCCTGATAAAACAAGAAAGGTCTTGGAGGAAGAAAGAAGAATCTTGGAGGAACAAAGAAGGCTTTTTGAGGACGAAAGAAGAAATTTTGAAGGAACAGGAGTTAGACCTAAGAGGGTCACATATAGAAGAAATGAACAAGAAGCAGAAGGTGCTCATAGTCTGAATTATCTGAGCTTGAATCAAGGGGACTATTCTTCAGACGAGGAGGTGACATTTAGAAATGCACCTAGGAAACAAGATAGATTAGAACCTAAACTAACTTCTAATTCTAGAATGTTAGATCCATCTAATGTACGATCATGTTCTAATCTGGAGTTTTCAGTTGCAGGAGTTACTCGAAATTGGCCGGACCAATCAGACCGTCCCAGACATCATCCAGTTTTTGCACTGGAAGGTAGAACTGTGGATCCCAGTCACGTCACCAATGAAGCTTCTGGTTGGGCAACCACTTTGGCAAGCAAATTCAGTTTTCCTACAAGAAATGAAAACTTTTCTACAAAGAATGATTCTTCACAATTTTCTCTGAAACATGATGAATCTGCTGGACTGCCGTTGGGTCAATCTGCTGATGTCTATCTTCCGAATACTCTTCATTCCTTTGAATTGAATCGAAATAAATCCGAAAATACTTCAGTGATATACTCTACTCCATCCATGTTTGCAAGAGCTTCAGAACTGAGTCAGCCATGCTTGTCTTCAGTTGTCCATGAAAGGGTGAAGGAACCCATATCAGTGATGTCTACCCCAGGTAACTATTTCATTTCTTCGACTATCAATTCCGAAATAGCCGAAACAAATAGATTACCTCGGAACACCAATGAGTTCTCGCATGCTGAACCTTGGTTGTATCCACGTCGAATAGCCGAAACAAATGAATTAAACGATAAGTACATAACCAAAGCAAACGATAAACTCTCAGATGCTAAAGAAAATAGACAGAATGAGATGACCTCTAATGCCTCGAGTTCAGTAGTTACCGAATTTGTCCCTGCAAAACATAAAGCTGAGACAATCGCTACTGAAACAGTTAATCGCAAGGGTCCACCTACATCTGAAGGGAAAACCAATATCTATCCGTCTAGTGTACATGCAGAAAGGCCTCGTCAATACATTAAGATGGGCACATACAATGGAAAAACTTCTGTAGACGCCTTTCTTCGGAAATTTGAAGTTTGTTCCAAGAACAATGGATGGTCAGATGATGAAAAGCTAAACCAGCTTACCTGTGCTTTGTCTGAGCCTGCATCGCAACTTCTTTGGGAGTTTGACTCGAATACGGTTACTACATGGTCTGACTTAGTAAATAAGCTTCGCTTACGCTATGGAAGTTCTGATCAAGCGTCGTTGTATCAAACTCAATTGAATACTCGTCGCCAGAAGGACGGTGAAGATCTAGGATCGCTGGCACAAGACATAAGGAGGCTTATGATTCTTGCCTATCCTGGGCCTACGTCGACTCATAGTGAAACGATAGCCATTCGTTCCTTCCTTGACGCTCTACGAGATAAAGAACTAGCTCTAAAATTGAGGGAACGTGAACCTGAAACGCTAGATTCTGCTTACAAATTGGCGTTAAGACTAGAGGGATATCGAAAAGCCGAAAGAGAGGAAACCGAACATTCAGATCGTCGTCCTGGAAGAATTAAAGCAGTAAAAGAAGCTGAACTATCTCTTGAGTCGGTGCGAAAACTTCTGAAAGAAGAGCTGAAGGAAGAGTTAGAGCCGCAGAAACAACGGCTAGAACAATTAGAGAATCGCTTGAATAATGGAAGTAGCTTCACCATGCGACCTCCGCCGAATCAAGGCTTTGTGCCACCTGGTCAACCATTTCAATGGAGGAATCAGTGGAACCGGAATGGGAACAACGGCCGATTTCGAAATCAGCGACAGAACCTGCCACGACAATCTCAACTTTGCTTCGAGTGTGGTCAACCTGGACACTTTGCCAGGGTCTGTCCATCGAAACAGAGGGAACAACCGTTTGTTGCTGAAGGTTTAAATGATCAAGAACCGAGTACTCTTCGACACGTGATGGGAAGCAATAACGCTTACCTGGCACTCAAGGTGAATGGTAAATCCACCTTCGCTTTACTTGACACAGGTTCAGAACTTACTCTTGCTCCTGCTTCTCTGGTTCTTAAGAAAGACATCCGTTCTTCTAGTCAGACTCTTCGTGCCGCGAATGGTACGGCTATACGTGTGTTGGGCGAAGCTAACCTTAACTGTGAAATAGACGGCTATCTTTTCGAGGTCTCTTGTTTAATTACTGAACAAATTTCGGAATTAATCTTGGGACTGGAATGGCTGGAGAGACAGAATGTTCTCTGGAATTTTGGAGAACGCTGGGTTAAGATACAGAATCGTAATTTTCCCATATGCACAAGAAAACGACAAGGAAATTGCAGAAGAATAGTGGTAGCTCAAGACGTGAAAGTACCTCCCTTGAGTGAATTGGACATTAACACCTATGCCGTGGTTTCTCATCTGCGTTCAACTGATGTTCAATGGGCCACACAGCCCCAAGTGTTGAGTTCTGGACTGGTAATTTCCGGCACTTTATTGCCTGAAAGAATCGTTGACTTACCTGTTCGTGTGATGAATCCTACCCATAAAGAAATTAGACTGAAGAAAGGTGTTCAATGCATGGCCGAAGAAGTAACGGTGGTGGAGGAAACATCTGAAGTCGCAGCTGCTTGCGCAAACGTCGTAGAAGCTCAAGGAAAACCGACACCAGAGGAAATTAACTCTGTTCTTTCACCGTTATGGTCAGACATTGCCGATGATGTTCCAGCTGGAGTACAGGACAAATTACGGGAGATTATTCTGAATAATCAGAAGGCGTTTTCGATGAATGAATGGGATCTTGGTTTTACAGACGTGATACAACATGAGATAGAAACTGGAAATGAATCCCCAGTCCGACAAGCATTGCGTCGTCAACCGCTCACATTATTGCCGGTCATTGATGAACAGGTTGAAAGCATGTTACACCAACGGATAATTGAGCCTTCGTCATCTGCTTGGGCTAGTAATGTTGTGATGGTGAGGAAAAATGATGGAACATCCAGATTTTGTGATGACAACCTGGCAGATTATCGTCAAGTGGCCATTCATCCAAAGGTTCGACTTAAAACCGCCATGCTTGCTAAAGTGGTTGTCCAGATCCAGACCCAGATCCAGAACATTGCCCAGAACCAGAAAGATTGGGATCTGCATCTACCATACGTCTTGGCTGCCTACAGAGCCAGTGAAAGCGAAAGCACCGGATTTACTCCGAATCATCTTTTTCTTTCGAGGGAGCTTTGCCTTCCGATCGATCTGGTTTTAGGCGATATCTCTGTTGCAAATTTGTTGTCTACTACTGATGATTTTGTGGCCTCTCAAATGATTAAGATGCAGGATAACTTTCGGGTAGCCAGAAAATTCATGCAGCGCCAAGCCACCAGCCGAGCGTTCAGATATGATCTGCGGGTAAAACCGACCTCGTTTCCTATAGGTTCCCGAGTATGGTATTTTTATCCGAGGAGACGCACTGGCCTTAAGGATAAGTGGGCTAAGTTTTACACCGGCCCTTACGAGGTAGTGGAACAGGTCAATTCAGTACTGTACAAGATCCGGAAGTCTGCCCGTTCACAGCCCATGCTGGTTTATATAGATAAGCTTAAGTTGTGCGAAGGGGAGATGCCACGGGGTTCGGAGGAAAGGCCACCTCCAGAGGAGTTCGAACCCCTACCGGATTGGGACTGTGAGGAACCCCGGAACGAATTAGATGAGTTGGGAGATAATGGGCCCTCTACACCCATTGCTGACCCCGGTACGGCGCATCGAGAAACATTCTCTGATAAAAGGCCCCAACGCCTTATCAGAAAGCCTCTGCGGTACCGATAACTTTTTACTTCAACGAAATTGGAGAGCGGATTATTATAAGGTTGAATGTTAGTTATATCTGTTTATAGGGTTCATTTCATCTCTGCAATTGACACTTTGAGAGGAGGTGAAGGTAATCATTATGTCCGATTGTCAAGAGAATCTCCAGGACTGGATCCGAGCGGAGAGTGAACGAATGCAGGAACCCATCATTCTATCGTCGCGCGAGTCTACTGGGCCTCCCCCTTCACCTCAACGCAGCTGCCGCATGGTGTCGGACGGGGAGGATATCAAGGTGGATCCAGCTGTAGGACCTCGAAGAGATTCAACGCCTTCATCCACCCGCGATGATTTTAGCAGGAGCCCTTCGTCTGTGCCTCAGGAGCCTTCGGTCTCGAGCGGTAACGATGTTGATGGGATTCCCTCCAAACTTCGGATACGAGGGTTGGCTTGGTTGGCGCTCCACTTCATCTCTGAATTGGGTCGTGTGGAGATCAATTCCGAAGATGTCTCGGAGATTGCTAGACAGTCCCCTCCGGTGCGTGCTTATCCAGGTGCCTTCCGGACCATCTTAGCTACAATCCAGTCCACATCTCGTTCTTCATCAGTGTTGGCGGCTATGGACAGATGGGCCATGGGAACACCGGGAGTCCCCAATCAGATGGCAATTAGCTTAGGTCTGGGTGCTTCGTTGAGGCCTTGGATTTCGACAGACCTTCGGGGATTTGACATATGGGCACTTACCATGGAAATCGTGCCGAAATTCCTTGAGTCGGATCTTGCCGTCACTGAGGAGGAATTCCTTCAGGGATTAACAGCCGCCCGTGATCTTTCATCTGAGTTTCCGGGGGAGGTGGAAATAGTCGTGGCCACTCTGTTCATCATTCGAGGTGCGATTTGGTTCTGGCCCTTCCTAGGTTGAGCATCCGTATACTGTTTGGATAGGAAGAAGAGGTGTCCCAGTGGTTGATTAATGTTACAGATCGAACTTGTAAGATTATGTAAAGCATTGTTTTTTTTTCGTCTTTGGTTATTTAACTCATAGGAGTGTTTGCGTAATTTGTGTTGGAAATGTCTAAATATTGGAAGTGTGTAAAGAAATCCACTCTTTCAATGGTATCGTATCCTGTAACCTAATTGCTATAACTGTAGATGATTCTTGTGGTTGCTAAAGTGAACGTTTATTGCTTAGTTAAATGTTAATACTGGAGATCAAATGCAGACTTCCATTTGAAATTTTCGGGGTAAACCGAAAATTGAGTGAGATGGGGAGGGTGTGGCGATCCTGGATCGGCCACGAGTTACGCGTACTTACCTATTAATGAGCTTGGTAATCCTGCTTAAGGTTGATACGCGCCCGATTTCTAAATATAGCCTAAAATTATCGATTTCCATGAGGTAATGAACCAATTTTAGTTCTTGGAGTCACCTCGTGACAAAATGGCCTCCGCTGATTGGTTAGTGGATATCACCCGACTCTTTTGAGAGGGAGAAGACCGAAAGTTGTCGATGGTGTTGGTTGATTTGCTAATTTCAAGAGAGAAATTTTGGATTTAATCGTGGAAAATTCGAAGTGTCTCTTCGATTTGTTTGTCCATTTGTGGTCAATCATTTGGTGATTGGGCCGGGAAGTTATTATCGTGAAATTAATTCGTCTTCTATCGAAAACTTGATATTTTTGTCTCCGAGTGTCTGGATCGGTGATGACCTCAACAGTTCTTGGCGCAGTGGAAATTTTCCAGGGGAGATATCTAATTAAAAGAGGGAAGTAAACCTTTGCTAATTTGTGAAATTGATCTCCAGTTAGACGTTAAGGGTTGATCGTACATAGTATAAATTAGACTGCTCGTGCGATAAATTAGACTACAAAAATAAATCAAACTAAGTTGATAGACTTCATTGATCTCGATAATTTAGAGAACACTCGTCGATAATTACAACTTATACGTGGCGTTTGGAAGATAAGACAAGAGTCTGTAATTGTAATTTAGTTACAACGATCTGACAACTTCTTTAGTTGAATTTTATTGACACAATAAATATTTTCAAACATGTCTGAAGACTCGTTAGGCGATTCCAATGCTCAGAATACCTCTCAAGACGAATCTGAAATAGAAGAACAAGATAAGGGTGAATCACAGGAAACTTTAATCCGTGGAAATTCCATAGAGAATGTTAACAGATCAACGCCTAATCCAATTAATTTTGAAGATGTTTTAAATCAACTTCTACAGCGTCAGGAGAGTTTCTTGAGTAGTTTTACTAACCGGCAACAGCAAGTTGAGGAGTCATTGGATAGGTTCATAAAATATCAAACAGATAGTAATGAACAATTCCGGAAAGAGGTGCAAAGAAATGATCATTTCGAGAACAAACTAGATGAATTAAGATCTCACCTAAAGAAGAATCAAACTGTCGGTGGAGATGAGGACCCCGCTATTATTTATAATACCGCCTCAGATCGAGAAGCAGGGGACATAGCCGCGGCCCCATCCTTGGTGAAGTTGAGAGACTCTGGTGGTTTTAGTTTAGAAAGACCTTCCTTGGATTTGAACTCAGGACTTTATCTTGGGACCCTGACCGATGAATCTTCCCGACAGTGCGCGCGTTCGCTAGAGGGCGCCACGCACGCTTCAGTTCGATGCCTCGTTGACGTTGTGAGATAAACAAGAATAGTTCTTAAAGGTGCTACATGGTCAGCCAGACACACAAACGCATACATACACACACAGACATATATATATATATATATATATATATATATATATATATATGTGTGTGTGTGTAGTTTCTTTTGTTGCATTGGTAATACGTATATGGCATGCATAGATGCATGCACGCTTGCATACATACACACATCATTACATACTCACATACATACATACATACATGCATACAGTGTACATTGATTTACTACTTTGGCCGCTCTTTTATATTTGGTAACTTGACCTTTATTCTTAACTTTCATTTGATAAGCTATTCGTTACAAGCATCAACTTCTATAGCTTCTCAACAACTCTGTCGAATCGATTTTCTGATTAGTTATATTTTAGGAAATCAGCTTAAATACGACGCAGTAAAATAGCTTAGCAACGCACAGATAAATAAACGCTTGCTGCCTAACTCAAATCCAGACACAAACTGACCAATAACCAGCCTAACCAATTTAACTAATTGAATTTAAGTAACGGTAGCCGTCTGGTTAGAGCGCTAGGTCGGCAATGCGGAGGGTAGGGGTTTGAACCTCGACTCAGGTGGTTACTGTGTAAGGATCTTGAGCAGGTCCTTGACTGATCACAACTGCTCAATGTGTCATCGATGTTCTGTCGGTCGTATGGTTTACTTGCACTTCTGAACTTATGCAGGAAGGGCAATATCAAAATGTTTATTATAATTGTTCAAATGGACACTGTTAATAGAGAGCCTTACTTCACAGCATCTGAGTGATGCGGATCGACTTCTCAACGTAAGTTACGAATAAATCGCATCAGTTGCAGAACCATCACACACAGCTTGCACTTATGATTATGTTTATGGCTTATGCATGTTACACGTGTATACATACATTGCGCCTCTGAGTAGATATCTTGAAGGAGCACTATATAATTATATCAAGTTTCTTTGATTGGTTGATTGATTGACATACATTGTTACAGGTTGTCTAGAGGTATGGAGCTTTAGGTTAAAAATTTATTCCCTAGTCATTACTGGCATATAGGCTACTTCTTGTTAGCATATTCACATATTATGCTAACAAGAAGAAGAAGAAGTTGACCTCAAGCAGCCACAAAACAATCGAACACGCACGAACAGAAACAGTCAAACAGAACATGCACCGAGATCTGGTGACTAAAATGGTTTAAGAAGCAACCACACGTCATTCACACAGAAACGAACAGTCGAGAGACTGGAAACAAAACGATCTCACAGGACCAACAACCAACATCCAGTCTGTATACAGATTATATAAAGAACCTTTTTAGGGTCGACATTTTCCGTCAAATTTACAGAAGAGATACAATAACCCAACACATTTAGTCCTAGCCTATAGCTTGTTTCTATGATCGCTATCATGGGACTTACTGTTTATATATAATGACCATCTTTATCTTCATAATAGCGACGATGAAGACCACGTGGTGCTGATGATTATGACCTACTTGTCAATTCTTCATTTCTGCTATTAGCCATAACCATTCGTTATTGTTCCCAGTACAATCAGCATATGATAATTTGCACAGTAAATAGTAAGGTTGGGATAGCCTACAACAGAAGGACCCAGAAGGAACCAAAGCCCGCTTAGCAGGTTTATTACTTAGTTAGGCCTATTATACTAGTTGTTTGGCCAATAGGATGCAGATGACCTGTCCTATATACGATGACCCGAACTAATTCCTTGGAAATTTTCTTTTCGTTCTTTTCTAGTAATAACCTTGACAGACAGCCAGACAGACCGAGACTTTCTTTTCTGACAGTGTTGGTCTGTGAATGACGAGTCATTTGACAGCGATTGGCGATGATGGCCATGAGCAGTCATTTCGAAGCGACGCCGCCGCCCCCCCCGCCGTCGCCGCCGTCGTAATCTTAATTGGAATCAGTGGCTGGTGGCTGCTGCATCGTCGTCTATTTTGCTGTTGGTCGTTGCAGCCAATGTACGTTCATTTATGTGCTGGGGGTTGGTTGGATTGTCTTCATCTGCCTCCCTTAGGGAGAGAGAGGACAGTACTTATCAACACTGAAAGACGGTTCTCCATCAGCTGCCAATCCAGTCCAACAGTCAGTTCGATAATTAACCGGTAATTGCTATAGAGCCACACAAACCATACACACACACATACACGCATTGTTATCTATCCCGTCGCTTCTGCTTTATACCTATGCTGTATATTAGAAAGGTAGGCAGGGGGGTTGCGTGTCCCTGATCCTTACGGTCGTCGGTCGATTGTGGGAAGCGGACGACTCCGTGTAGTGGCACTCTGCAAGTCGTTTGCAAACACTACCCCCTCTTCTGAAGTTGTAAATTGGGAAGTTAAAGGCACTTCTTGCGATGCGTTGGCTCTCTGTGTCTATTGCCTTGGAACTTGTAGCCTACATTCTCGGCTCAAGTGCAGAAGAGCTGAAAATGCGGCATACCATAAGTTCCACTGTAGGGCATGAAAGCCTAAGTTTTCTTGTGATAAATCTTATATAGCTAGATAGTGTTTGGCATTGGAGGAGTATCACTGTATCAGGTGAAACTGAAACTTCCCCAGGTGAACTGAGACTTCCCCAGGTGAAACTGAGACTTCCCCAGGTGAAACTGAGACTTCCCCCGGTGAAACTGAGACTTCACTGTTGAGCTATTCATCCGTCAGGGTGTCCTCAAGAAGCACTGATCAATACTCCAGCCTCCTCTAAACGTCGAAAACAAGTCTTGTTATTATTTGAGTATTCCAGTCTAGGCATGGATTGCGTGGCATGCCGAATATTATTCGTAATAGAGAAAAAGAAACAATGCATTTTTTGAATGAGCAAAGGCTTTGTTCAGTTATGTCAGATTGGACAAAACAATGACGCGCGGTTTTGATATGACGTCTGCCACAAGGACAAAAGCGATGCTGCGAAACTGTTACATTGAAACAGCAGATAATAATTAGATGTAAGTCCAGATGAAGAACTATAATTATTATATTTCTACTCCTGCATTCAATGCGATGCGTGAAGCTACGATCGTCAACATAGAAGCCGAGTTACTGAGCTGCAAAACGAAAGAAGGAGGAATGTCGATGCGCATCCTCCTCCTCCTCCCACAGTTGGATTCCTCGCTCATTTCCTCTTCTCAGACCCGTCAACAAACTAAGCCCTGTCTAACGTATCGTAGAATTTGTCATTTACCCCACAGCTCACGTCGATGCCAAATTACCCTGATTGATGGCGAAGGTAATCGCGCGCAGCAACTTGTCCCCCCCCGCTCCTTTACACGAGGTCTGGCGCTTCTTCCTTCTCTTCCGTTGCATCTACTGAGTGAAACCGATCACGTGAAGAATGCACGATCTTCAGATCTGGAGACATTCAAGTCACAGCTCAAGACCTATCAGTTTAAAATAACATTTGGCTGTCCTATGAACTCATGCACAGCGACCTTATCGGCTGTAAAAAGATTGTGCTACGACGATATATCCTCTTGTTATTACAATATCACGTACTATTATTATTAGAATTCGGTTAGACTATAACTATAGACCTATAATTATAATTAGCACATATGACCTTTGTGCGAGTCTAGACTTTCTAATGTCTAACAGCTTCGTAATGAGAGACTGGACTGGTTCTTACAAAGATTGGTTGAAATCGTATTATAATTATAAACAACCGAAACAATGGTAATAAACCAGTCAAAGTGGGTTATCACGCGTCGCCTCTCAGGTCGTTTCCGGTTGATAGTTTCCTCTACTGCAAAAACTGAAAGACCTGCTTTCTGATTCTTCGATTAAATTTTTATTTTCAACACAGAAAGTGAGTTTTTCATTTTTACTTTCCCATGCATAGTGTGAATAAGGTGTAGCATGTTGGTAATAGCAGTTGCTCATTTAAAATGTTGTATGTTAGACTGCATGGTATCTAAATGGCGCTACGATATTTAATTATAGCTACTGAACTGTTTTAATCTGTGAAATGCGTGCTGATGGGTCTGATTGCAACTGTAGGAACATGACAGGTAGTAATGGTCTAACTTGGTTTCCCACAGGTTTCCATCTTAAGGCCCCTACTGTGTATCTCTACAGATATCTTACACAGTTCCTTTCTCCTTTCGGAGTTACGCCTCATCAGTATGCAAATGATAACCATGCACACGTCCCCATGGATCAGCTGCAGAGCCTATCTCCTTCGTAGAGACAGTGCTTCTTCTACAGATAGGCCTATCTGAGTTCCTTTCTCCTTTCGCAGTTACAATAAGATAGGTATGGAAAGATTAAGGAATAAGCAAATATTTACTTCATCAACTAATATAGCTATCGATTTATCCGAAAAGAAATTCACTACTATCATCAGCAAATATTACAAATTCATCAAGTAACAATGAAGAGCTTCTAGGACACGACGGAGTATTGCAAAGCCAGGCATTGAGTCATGTCAGCCAGATGCTGTTATGATCCATCGTGTTCAGTCCTGTTCGGATATCAAGAAGCATGTCTGGCTAAGGACAGGACAGGATGTGATAGAACACGAGAGAGGAGGAGCGAAGCGCAGAACAGGCCAGAACAGAGGAGGAGGAGAAGGAGGGGGAGGAGGAGGAGGAGGAGGAGGAGGAGGAGGAATCAATTGTTGCGTGACACGAAAGCGAATCATTTGTCTGTGTGATTCGGTCCTTTGTAATGGAGCAAGCAACAGTGACCTAAAAAAGTCCTAATTAGTGTGCTCCTTTTTCTTAACTTGGCGTACGTTAAAGAACAATATGGCCACTAATGACCTGGGACTTCACTCAGCATCCCTCGGATGCCGTCTGCTGCAGTAGCCTCAGCTTCTGCATCCCTGTAATTAAGAGACAGCCGGACAATCAGTACAATTAGAAGAGGGTCTCCGCTTTGATATAAAGCACGCCTAATCACCGCCATAAGTGTATGTGGATGTACGTGTGGTCTCTACCACAACATACAAGACTGCGGGATAAACCGTGGTGTTATTCACATCCTGATAGGCGCTATATAAATGCCCGGTGACATTCCCGTCTGTGTCTTTCTATGTGTCTATGATTTGATTTGATGATTGCTTCCAGTTCCTCTTACGTGATTCATTCGACTGATAATATTCACTTGACGCGTAATGTGCATTGTATGTAGTTTTTCAGTCTTGACCAACTGTTAGCGACTTAGCAACTCAACCATTCAGGTATTTCGATGAGTTAGGTTCTCACAAACGCTTGCAGACGGTTGGTCACTGCCTAACAGCTTTGCAATTACTGACTCAATTTTGCGAAGTTCATTACAACACCAAGAGTTTATTTAATCTCACTTCAGACTCCTTGAACTATAGTTCGTAATAACGCATAGAATAAAAGAAGAAGAATGCGAAGAAAAAGAAGAAGAAAGTAAAGAAGAAGTACATGTAGGAGAAGGAGGAAGAGAAGGAGGAGGAGGAAAATGAAGAAGAGGAGGAAGAAGAAGAAGAGGAAGAAAGACGGAAAGAAGAAGCAGAAGGTAGAAAGAAGAGAAAGAATAACAAAGAATCGCAAAGTCTAAAATATCTAGGTCGCTAACCTTTTTTTATATGTTAAGCTCATACAGGAGGCACCAGATTATTGACGAGCGCTGAATCATCAATGAGTTGTGCAGAGATATCGAATGAAGGCCATAATCCGATTGCCAGGAGACAACAGAAAAGAAGGAAAATTGCTATTACGGTGGTTTGTGTTTGGGTTTAAGAACAATGGGAAGACGTAGGATAGGATGGATAACCTGAGGAGTGATCAAGATAGACTTGAGACAGACGGCGAGGAAGACGAATAAAACTATTACAAAGAACAAAAATAACGAAATAACAGGAAAAGAATGCGAAGAAGAATGCGAAGAAGATGAATGCGAAGTAGAAGAATGCGAAGAATGCGAAGAATGCGAATAAGAAGAATGCGAAGAATGCGAAGAAGAAGAAGAATGCGAAGAAGAATGCGAAGAAGAAGAATGCGAAGAATGCGAAGAAGAAGAATGCGAAGAAGAAGACGACGAAGAAGAAGAAGAAGAAGACGACGACGAAGAAGAAGAAGAAGAAGAAGAAGAAGAAAAATAAGACAAGAACGAGCAGAAGAAGTAGAAGTATAGAAGGCGTAACAGGTCTGGAACCAAAAAGTAGCAGAGGAGGAAATGTAGAAGAAGGAAGAGAGAAGAAGAACAGAAACAAGAACAAGGCAGAGAATAAGTTAAAGTGACGCTCCATGATCTGACCAATAAGAGCCAGCGCTTTCCTTTCGTTTGCCTAAATGTTATGTCACAGACAGAGGATTACTCGGTGCCCGCACGCCATATATTAGAGAATGTCGACCAAAGCGATGTAATGGTAACGATGTAATAGTAACGATGCAATGGTAACGATGTAATGGTAACGATGTAATGGTAACGATGTAATGGTAACGATGTAATGGTAACGATGTAATGGTAAGAGTCCTGTGTTGTGGCAGGTGCTAGAGATAAGTTCATTTCTCTGACGAAGGTTTAGTCATAAAGCGTCTTAGGTTGGCTAAAGACGAATGAGGTGAATGAGGGAGGGTCGATGTATTAATGGTCGGCGTGTGTCTGCTGAATCCAGTTATCCATCGGAGGAATGGCCTAACTGCCAAATAACATTTGTCAGTCTCTGTTGTGGCAGCAGCGATCGACGACGGTCGACGGATTAGATCTATCCGTCGTACACTTATTTAGCGCATTAGTTTCATTTATTCTCAGACGACAAAAGCAGATCAGACTCTGCTTTGCGACGCTAACCACGATGCCAGTGAAGCGCAAAACGCAGAAGATGAAAGTGATTAGGGAAATTTGCGACACCAGAGCAGCATAGAAAAATAAAAACTCTAGGAAACAGACTTAAAAACATAAAACGACAAGAGTTCTGGCGAAAACATGGGGCAGAAATTCCACGAAAATCAGAACGGAATAAATTTTGGAGGAAAAGGAAATCGAAGAACAAAGCTGGAAGAATCACGTGGTATCAGGTGGTTAGCCTAGTGGTTGGTCTGGTGATTGACCTGGTCTGCTGCTCTCCTGGTAAGGCACACTTGTCTCGCATAGAATTCAAACATAATGAAAATGGATACATCGCCAGGATATTGATCTGACTATTCAGCCGAAGGAAGGACAGGAGCAAGGCGATTGCTTTTTCCGACCTTTCTTAATACAGACTCGTAATATGTGAACCTTATCTTGTAATGCAATATGCAGTGTGTTATACTCGAGGCCAAATGACGGTCTGACTTCACTTACCATTAAATATGCTTCCTTACATTGAGTGTTCAAACTTCAAAATGAGGCGCGTTTCAGCGCCTTCAGTCCAAACGACTAAACAATCGGTGAACGCTAATTGTGTTTTTAGAGATTAGTTAACGAATTTAAAAGAAAAATGACTAAAACAATCCGCATATTCTATTATTTCTAGCTTCGGACTCATGCTCATAATATAATAATTATATGCAATTTGTCATTCATTGACTGATCCTCAAACTTCATCTCTCTGTCAATCTGTCTGTCAATCTGCTTGTCATCCGGTCAGCCAACCATTCAGTCGGTCGGTCGGTCGATCGGTCGGTCGGTCGGTCCGTGCGTCCGTGCATTTGAAGAGGTGGCGTCATTCGCAGACAGGTGTCTGCAATCGAACGACTGCACATACTTGGGATGAGCGAACCCTTCAGGCGTATATGTTAGGCTCCAGAGACGTCGTCTATAGAGAGATGGCAATCATTCGAGATCCGTCATCTGCTTCTGCAGTCGATGGCCTGAGGAGGATGACGAGGAGATG
>JACEVL010000071.1:4872463-4879963 GCA_020284085.1 Aporrectodea caliginosa
AATCTTATGATGAAGTATTTCGAATCCTTAACCAAGAACTCTTACTAGTGTCAGACTGGTTCAAAGCAAATAAACTATCTCTTAATTTGGCAAAAACTAATTATATTCTCTTCTGCTCTCATAGGAAATCAACCCCACAACAGAAAGGAAAAGTCCAAATAGACACTACTGACATCCCTCAAGTAAAATCTGTAAAATTCTTAGGAGTCTACGTAGACCAACATCTTACCTGGAACATTCATATTGAGCAAATAGCACTAAAAATAGCCAAAAATATAGGAATAATAAAACGAATATCTTACCTGCTACCTACTAACATTATGCTCACCTTATACTATTCTATGATTTATCCATACATTGCCTATTGTAACATGATATGGGCATCAAACTACAATTCTCGACTCCACAGAATAAATGTTTTGCAAAAAAGAGTTGTTAGATTAATAGCTGGCTCCCCCTATAATTCTCACACTAAGCAATTATTCATGCAGCTCGGGATTCTAAAAATTGCACAAATCAAACAACTGCAGATCAATGAATTCATGCATCGATATACTTACAACACACTGCCTAGCACCCATGCCAACTTCTATAGCCTAGCCTCGGACATTCACTCACATAATACAAGGATCTTAGCCTCATACAGAAGTGAATTTGCACGTACAAACACTCGTAAATTCTCGATCAGATGTGTTGGCCCAGAGGAATGGAACAGAGTACCCCAAGACATTCGCAGTATCTCAAATTTAAAGCTATTTAAACATCAGTTACGCCTATGGTTAACTCATCAGAGCGATTAGTTGGGTTCTAACCCCTTATTCTGTTTATTTTTGCTTAGTTAAGGTTTAATACTTTGTACTAGTACGTTAATAATTGTACATGTACTTTACTTATATCATGAATGCTCTGTACTAGATAACCTCTGTTAACCATCTAGCAACTGACTGCGTATATAGGTGCCCTAACCAGCGGGACCCTGGTCCCTTCTGGGTTCCCTTTTGTTACCAACAGATTTTTCTTCTTTGTACAGCGAAATGTTACTTTGCCAATGTTTGGAACAATAAATTGATGGTTATGGTTATGGTTATTTGTTCTTGCTATGTCTTGTTAATTGTTAACTGCTTTTGTCAGTCTACTGTTGATACGCTCTTTCGTCGTTGCTTTGTCCTCTAAATTTGCCATTTTTCGTTGCTTTGCTTTGTTAGCACACTGTTCTGTCGTCTTTTTGTTTTTAATACTTTGTTTGTTGTTTATTTTGCTAGTAGGCTACTTGTCCTGTTCTGTTGTCTAACACGGTATTTTGTCGTTGCATTATTTCAATGTTGTTTTGTTTTGATGATACATTGTTAATGAGTTGTTTTGTTGTTGCTTTATAGTCATATGTTGCTCTTTAGTTGTTTAATTGTGGCGACAGTCTGTTTTCTAGATAGGCTGTTCTCTAGATAGGCTGTTTTCTATATAGGTTGTTTTCTAGATAGGCTGTTTTCTAGATACGCTGTTTTCTAGATGGGCTGTTTTCTAGATAGGCCGTTTTCTAGATAGGCTGTTTTCTAGATAGGCTGTTTGGTAGATGCTTTTTGCCACGAACTTCGTCAAAAGTATTGAATAACTTTAACGTCCAATTGGAACATCGGTTTTTTGATGATCAAACATTTATCTGGAATCGGCATAGAACCACCAACACTTCTCTGCATTTCGCACATACACTGTAGCTCCTCTTATTCTAATATATCTACACTTCGATATTGTAAATGTTTAGTTCTATAATGGTATGGTACGTGGGATTGCTGACTCAATGGCCGGCGGAGAGCAGG
The DNA here is from genome assembly GCA_020284085.1 of Aporrectodea caliginosa. Taxonomy (NCBI): domain Eukaryota; kingdom Metazoa; phylum Annelida; class Clitellata; order Crassiclitellata; family Lumbricidae; genus Aporrectodea; species Aporrectodea caliginosa. The sequence continues at coordinate 4,874,278 of JACEVL010000071.1, forward strand.
AAATGAACGTCTTCCCTACGTTTCCTCTGGTATTTATGAGAGCTTTAGTTTACTTGTACTTTCTGCAGATTCTTGCTTAGTTATTTAATTGGCAACAGAAAAACTCATTGCTTCGAAGGGCATTAACTTAATTAGGCCCTCTATCAGCCAGTGGGGACGTTGCTTAATAATGAATCCGGAAAGTCATGAAAGGCAGGAAGACAGAGACAATCCGAGTTTTTTAATAGCGTTCTTACAGTGTAAGGTCGTCTGCCGCGAAACAGACGATATAGTGGGTGGCGTAGAAACAGATTCGCAGACATTTCAGTTGATCGGTAACTGTTGTCTGTCAATGGATGATAAGTTAGCCACAAAAACTCCGGATTGTGTCGATTTGAACAGAGGACGATCTATTCTTTGTTCGAAGTTCGAACTGATTAAACAATCCGTTAATCGACCACTGATTAGATTCGCCCTGATGTAATCTGCAATCAAGCAATAATTGTCCTGTGATCGAAGTGAAGAGTTTGGGTCTTGTTCGAAGGCTTTGAGCTTTGAACTGTATCAACGATAGCTATTTTGTCGTCTGCATGGTAAATTCATTGAAAATGAACAGCTAGGATCGTGGCTATTTGGTCACTAATAATTGCCTGTTGAATTTGAACACCTTCAATAACTTTACTAATTGAATTTTAAAATCTTCTACAGCAGGAGACTTTATTCCAATCAACCGTATAATTAATCACTATTTAATCTTTGCAAACGATGAATTCAGTTTTATTGCAGCTGGACGGCTATAGTAGTATTATAGTTATAGTACACACATCATTACGCATAAGTAAGTGGGCATGTGTAAGAAAGCAACGGTTCTGATTTAGAAAAAGGAAGTTGCGTCTCTGATTTGGTTCAGTAGTCCTTCTAACCCTTAGTGCCTGGTGTTCCGCAGATGTCCATTTGCTGACAGTGATGTTGATCTATTGAAATCTCTTCGTGATCTGGTGATACCAGTTATCAGCTCTGATTAAAAGACCATCACTCTTTGCATAAAGATTTTGTGCCTATTAAAGGCAGAGGCAGCGTAATATGTCACAGGTGCAATTTTCATCTGCTGCCTTCAAATCTCCTGCGCCCATTAGACGACGCTGTCTTCATTGATTTCTTTGAGGTCGACGTAAGAGATAGGAAGGAGACATCCGTGGAAGAAGACCATCTGTCTGTCTTACGGGTCCAGATAACCAAAATGGATATGTCGTTTCTTTCTGGGTTCACAGAGGTCATAGTCTCAAGGGAACTTAAGAATGCTTAGGTCGATAATTGCATCACTCCATCTTGATAAGTGCTTACGTGGAAATTATGCAAATAGGCCCTATATATAGACTTCTCTTTTGCTCTATGTGAATATTCACTTTATTAGGTTTAGGTGTTGCGTTATATGAACACCTTTATTACGCCAAAGAGGCAGAACGACGACCAATGATACAAAACTAAGAAAAGGAAAAAAGCAAAAAAGCAAAAAACAAACGTACAGCATTAACCACGGAACAAAAAGCTCAAAGTACACAAGTCATCAAACTCACTGTACAATTGAGCGATGGCATCCTGTTTCTTCATGAAAGCCAAGGCATCATTAAGGTGAAAAGTGGGCAGTTGGGGAATATCAGATAAGAATGTCCATAACAGATTATAGAAAATAACATTTTCAGAATATTATAAATGAAAATACAATTTACAACGAGCAGAGTTACAATTTACAATTTACACCTTTATATGCTGGACTAAATTACATATGAAGAATGATACAGCGTTGTGTTGGTTGTGTAGCATCCATCCTGCTGGACATGTAAGACTGTTTTATCCGACTCAGACTGCATACTGAGCCATACTGTGACATCTCATGACCACTCTCCTCTATATTCCCCAACTGCCCACTTCCACTGAATAGCAATGAGGCAACCCATCGGCTGCACATACACACACACACACACACAGACAAACAAACACACACAGACAAACACACACACACACAGACAAACACACACACACACACACAATGAGTGTGGTTATTGTGCACGAAGAAGTTGTATACCAGAATAAAACAATCAATCAATCAATTTCGTTTATTCACAACACCAAGCTGACAGGTCGCAACTTGTTACAGGTAACAGATAGGAAAAATTGTCTAAGCTCTGACAGTTAGTTATTAAATGGGTTGAGATAGCAAATATTATCTCTGCTCTAACTAAAGAAGAATTAGGCTAGTGGCGATGTGCTGGGGCAACGAACGAAACAACTTGAATAAGCAGACTTAGACGCAAATACCTGTCCACCTGGACATCCTTTACGGCTTCCGATTACAGACTGACGATTTCCCAGCTGTAACTTCCTTAGCGCCGTTGCCTAATGCGCAAGGCATCAACCGATGGCGCTCCAAAAACCAATTAGGTCAATATCCAGAAGATCAGTCCACTGAGACGATACACAGGCAACTAATGGATGATGAGCAATTGGAAAAAGGCAAATCTTAAGTTGCGAACGACATAAGTGACCGAGTAGAACGAACGGATATTCAGGGAGGGAGTTGCAAAATATATGTCCCCCAAAATCTAGGTCCAGCGACTGAAAGAGTCGCTCGTCCATCAAGAACAGATCTAGTCTTCTTCGGTATGACTAGGGACAATAATCAGATGATCCTGTTGAATAATAAGTCTGATGAATAATGCATATACCTTCTGCCATCAATTAATTTAGCAAATGAAACGAATGTTTCTGCCAACATTAACATTAATTATTAGACGATAAAAAAGCTGACGATGCTTATTAGGCCTACATGTAGTTAAGAATGGGTTAAGCTTGTTCAGAATCTCAGCCTACTTTTCTTTTAGTATTTCTGAAGTTTGAGAACGTTAGCCCAAAGTCTATACAAGCCTATGCAAGTGATTGTCTGTGCAGTGTCTCTTCGACTGTGTCTACTATCTTGTCTGTTCTCCTCTCTTCCCTTTGTCTTGCGCGCTTTTGTGAATACTACCGCGATTTACATTATATTTACAAAGGTTGAGAAACTTCCTATAAAAGTCTTTTTAATACTTTCCGTTTTTATAATGGCAGAAAAATCCGGGTGTCGTTTGCTTCATTTTAGACAAACCGGAAGGAATGAAGTGTCCCAATATTTATGGCAACATGTTATTAAAAGTCACATGATCTTTCTAATTGTCTAGGCTATGTGCCCTGTTTTCGCATAATTATTCTAATTCTTATATGTTACTATACGTGTTCATCTGGTCATATCTCTTCTTGATATGCTTCGTCTATTGATTCTCATCATCGCCTCCCTCGGTTCCATTACAGCATCCATCTTCTGATGCTGCTGATGCTGCTGCTGCTGCAGTCGCGCCATCAGATGAAATGGTGTTTAGCATTCCGAGGATTTCTTCTTGGTCGATGACACGTGACAGTAGTTCAGTTGATCATTCATCCGTTACGAGGCTTTCATCACAGTCGTTAAGTAGTTATCTTAAATGTATGGAACACAATCACACATTGGTAATATCAAGCAAATTGATTAAAATTCTAATCTTTCAAAGACAGCATTACGCTATTGTAATTACTTATAGCATAATGTTAAATTTCGTCTTCCGTGTGCGCTTGAGAAGGCATTACATTTCCCGGACAAATAATTTGTGTCAAGTCTTGCGCGTTTTCTCGTTTTGCTTACTTGCCGTCCTTTGGCAGATTGGACATGATTTTACATAACGCGTTTCTTCATCCATTCCAGTCTATGTGTATTCTCTTCCTTGCCCATTCCGAATCATGACTGGGCTCCAAAAGCTTCCGCCTAGTACTACCAATCTTAGATCCCTTGTTAAATGTTATGTGCATTATTTTATCTAGCACTGTTTTCTTTTCTTTCAATAAGCCTTTGTTCATATATGTACGGATCCTTGTCCATTGTGGCTTAATGCCACATGTCTTTCAATGACACACCAGGCTCTTATTTATGCATGAACTGTATTCGATCGCATCGACGCACAGACACCCACGTCCTCCTGTTTATTCTCCGTTGACTCTCTGCCTCCATCTCTCTCTCTCTCTGCCTCCATCTCTCTCTCTGTCTCTCTGTCTCTCTGTCTGTCTGTCTCTCTCTCTCTGTCTCTCTCTCTCTCTCTCTCTCTCTCTCTCTCTCTCTGGTTTAACCTCTGATTCAGCCTCGTCTGTTTTCTGCTCAGTTGCATCTAAGTTGACATAACTTTGTTCTATAGTCTATCATCCTGGTTATCATCACCGATTGGGTCGTGTGACCTCCTTTCTCAGACCGACATAATAAGTCTCGTTCTGCCTTAACATGTTGGTTGGCCTTCCTTGCCTTACCCAAAACGAATTGTTAGGGTCTGTTAGGTCTAGGTTTTCCTCATAAAGGCCTATATCTTTTCTTCTCTTTATAATTGTCTTTAGTTCAGTCTACAAGCTTAATCACAGGGACCAAAATGTAAACCGTTTACTTTTAACCACATTATTATCAGTCTTTGTCATTTAAATATTATATTTTATTCAATTGTTACCACGTACTCGGTCTCGGTAGCCTACACATAAATCAAACCGGGTGATACCGCGTGGGATATGTGCATGCCCTGGTTTATACATGTATAATGTATACATAATGCACTCTGTTATATGCGAACTATATCGTAAGATAATTACGCAAGCACGGTGTTTATTGTAATTTGGCGTCATAATGCGTCATGATAATTAGTTCGTGTGTTGTGATGGTCTGTCCATTCCTGAGCATTTACGATCGCAGTGTGTGTCTCCATTACGCACTCATAAAGTATTCCACGGCGCAGATAATGGCAGTTTATAAGCTCCATGCTGATATCTTATTCATAGGATGTCCACCTCCTCCACCCGGCTGCATGCTGCTTCCTTCCGTATAACAATCCAAATATTCAGTCTTCGAATCGTCGCTCGTACTTTTCCGCCAAGAGAAAGGTCTAGATCATACATAATGTATAGAGGTAATAACGCATTTTAGAGGTCTACATCTTGGCCTATTCGCAGCAATTTATATCAGATACGGAGATTCATAACTTTGCACCGAGGAATTGTGTGACATCGATATATTGCAATCTAGATCTACGTTCCGAACACATTCCTAGAGATGAGGGGGGGGGGTCATGCAGCGAACTCTTTGGAAACAAGAATTGTTTAGATTTAGGCCTACTTAGTATCTGCTGTTTATAATTTACTTTCGGTTCTAGGCTTTTTCAAGAGACAACGATGTCGCGAAGGTTGTAGGAAACATCGCAATCGCGAATAAAATAAAACGTTAGCTCCTAATAAAATTTATAAACGTAGGCTACGTAGTCTATTTGCACAACTAATCAAAGCCGCATTTATGTAGATATAATTTGTTACAGATATGCATATATAAACGCGGCTTTAATGTGTATGCATGAGTCATGTAGGTACGTATATATATAAGTTTATAGTTACCTTACTATAAAATTTGCAAATGACCGGGAAATGGAAATAGATAACAATGCTGGACTGCACAGAATGAAGGATTCGCTTAACGAAATATATCGGAAGAATATGATATGAAGTACGAAGGTGATGAGCATGAATAGCTATGGAGGAAAAAGAATAACTATTGAAAGAGTTTAAATGACTACCTACGACTTCATTGCAAAGAGATTGTTTGTCAACAGCCCTC